>CM055958.1:65240876-65261299 GCA_029490685.1 Schizonepeta tenuifolia | reverse complement strand
TTAAAATTTCAGAATTTTAAAAAATAGAGATTAAGCAAAGATACAGCAAATCAATTGTAAAAAAGATTATGAATTAAAAAAAAATGTAAAAATATTATATATGTAGATGAAAACGCAATATTAATCTGTAGAATTTTCAGAACTTAAAAAAATGAATTAATCGTAAAAATTAGAGACTAATTAAGCAAAGATAGAACAAATTCATGGAGTAATCTCGATCTGCAATTGAAAAGAAGAATTACCTGCAAATTAAAGAAGTGATGGAGGTGGGTGCAGTTCTCTATTAGGGTTTTATTTTTATTATGAATTTTTTTTGAGAGGATTTATTATGAATTAAGTCTTTCGTATAATATGAAGAGAACCACTCACCTACCTCTCGACACGTGTCCACTCATGTTTCCATTGTTCATGTGGCAATGACATGTGGACACTAAAATTAATCTCTAATATATACAGATGAATAATGATATTCGGACACACTGTGGTCAGTTATACGAATGAAAAAAGAAAGTTGACTGTAAAAATGAAAATAATCATATTTTTCCTAGGGTTTATGCTTCCTAATTAGGGTATATTTTCATTTTCAAAATCTATATTACTATTTTTAACGCGTGTGACTGGCCACAGTGTGTCCGAATATCATTACTCATCTACAGATATACTACTCCGTAGTTTTTGAGTGATTAATTATTTATTAATACTACTATCTCATTTTGTAAGAAAAATAATTATTACTATAAAATTAAATTACCTTTAGCTTACACCACTAACATATTTTCATGTTTGACAACAATCCTTCAAGGTAAACGTCCACCAAAAATTAAAATTATCCACCTTAAACTCTTTTACATGTATGTGTATTCAAGATATTATTGACCATATTTTCGTAGTTTGATGATATCTCATCCATGAGACCATGATTCAATGAGAACGAGAATACGTAAATGGTGGGAAATCGAAACGGGGAAGAGGGAAATATATATGAAGATATCGCCAACGAGTTGAAAGCTTATTAATTACAATAACTTGTGGCAATAGTAGAGATATTATGGACATGTTTCAATCATTCGGCAATTCGGCGTAATATGGCAACTCATAGTTTGGTTCACTATACTTTCATACATTATGGTGTAATAATTTAGAGGTCGGACTTCTCGTCTTGATTTCTAAATATTGTCTCTATCCATGTGGTTAATTAGTAATAGTTCTTTTAACGTAAAAAAAAAAATATTACTAAGAAAACCATTATGTCAAAAATGATTTTTTTAATTAAATCGTTATATTGTTTTCAAAAAATGGCTTTCAGTCAGTGGCAGATCTAATACCCGGGCGACTGTAGCGGTCGCTCGGGTAATTTTTTTATTTATAATTATATTTTTATTGAATTTTTTTATTTTTTCTCCACTTTTATACGTATAATTGTAGGTTCGCCCTCCCAAATTTGCGACTAAATACATAAACTTAATCTCGCCCGATCATATTCCAAATCCTAGCTCCGCCCCTGCTTTCAGTCCATACGCTGACGGCTAGTTCATTAAGCAGAATGAACATTCGTGAAGCTTGTAAAGGATGACATGACCTTATGGCTGGTTGGTTTAAATGCAAGGTGAATGTGACTTTCTCTGAAGATATCAATGCGACAAAATATTGGAGCAATATTTCGAAATGCGATGGGTGAATTTGTTACTCAAGAGTTATATATTATTCGGGATGTTGGTGAAATGGATGAGCGTGAAGTTATGGAAATAGATGAGGCGCTTTCACGCATTAAGCAAATGTGTTTGAATTGTGTTGAAGTTGTTATCAATTATAGCTAGGGATGACAATTTACCCCTAGGTACCCAATACTTGCGGGGACCCGACCCTAATAGGTGCGGATTTGAGGAGCATTTGATATTCATAGATAGTTTCGTGGTTAGATTTCACTATCTATTTAGTTCGTGGGTACGGGTATGGATATTTACTATCCGTACCCACAAAGCCCGTTTACCCACGAAAAATACCCAAAAAATATCCTCAAAATACCCGATTATTATCCAACAATTTATTTGTGTTTCTAAACTCAAATATTATATAATGTATATAATATAATATATATTTGGCCCAACTTCTAAATCCTACCCAATACCCCTAAAAATTATAACTCAAAAGCCCAACCCACTACCTAACCCTACATCTCCTAATGTTGCGCCTCCTCCCCCTCTCATTCTCAATTTTTCTCATCCATAGTTCCTCTCCCTCCCTCTCTCTCTCTCTCCTCGCTCTCTCCGCCTCTCTACCCCTCTCTCCCGGCTTCTCCTAGACCGCCGCCGGCCACCACTCCCCTCCAGAAAATCGCCGCCCCCGCCACCATTTCTACTCCGCCTCTATTCCTCTTTCTTTTCTCCGTCGCCCAACACCAACACTGCTTTTTCCTACTTTTCTTCTCTGTCGCCGACCACCAGCACTCGTTCAATTCCGCCGCTGCCCGCCACCACAGCCTCAGAAAAACGCCGCGAGCCACCACCACTCCCTCAGAATGCTGCCACCACAATTCCACCTTCTTCCACAGATTAATACACGTTCACTTCTCTCTCGACGGCCTAATTAACGGCGAGTGGAGCTGCAGAGCGCGGAGGCGGCGGCATTGGGGCGTTGCTTGAGGCTGGCGGTGCAATTGGATGTGGGGGTAGGGCTGCGACAGAGAGAGAAATGAGAGTTTAAGCTGGTGATATTGAAGAGAATTCGTGAGTCCTGTGTTTCCGAAGCAGAATGCGCCACCATTGTTGCAGAGGTTCTTTGGGGCTCTTCGCCTTAAGTATTTTTAATTTATTTTTCATTTTATTTGTAAACATTTTTTTTTTCTCATTTTTGGGTGGGTGACTGTGTGAAAATAATGTTGTACAAATTATGTTTGTTTAGTTTGTTGTTGTATATGGAAATGGAATCCGGAGTGGCAGCGCCTTCAGGAAGGCGTTGGCGGGTTGGCGGATACCTGCGAGTGGCGGGTTGACAGATATCCGATGGGTTGCGGGTATCCGCGGGTGGCGGGTATGGATGAAGAAAGGTATCTATCACGGGTGGCGGGTCAGGTGGCGGGTACGGGTGGCGCTCGGGCATGGATATCTACTATTCGTGTCCGCCGTACCCGATTATCATCCCTAATTATAGCACAACTGTTAAGACAATACATAATGTGAGAATGTATTTTCAAATACCTTTTTATAAAACATAGAAGTTTTTTACCCTCATTCATGAAATTATAAGTTTTTTATACCAAAATGAGTTAAAAGACTAAAATACCCTTAAATAAAACTTGACTTATTTTTTTTTTTTTTTTTTTGATTTTCCTTTTTTTAGCTGGTTTCCTTTTTTTCTTTTTCTCTCTTTCTTCTTCACGACATAGAGAAGAAGAGAGAAGTGGGTCTCCGAGAAGAAAACTCACGATAGTTGAAAAGAAGGAGGTAAAACTCAAACAAAAGGCTTTCGTATTTTTGGAGTTGATGAAAAAGGTATGCAACTATATTCACCACGTAAAATATGTTTTTTTGGACTAGTTCATATACCCACGGTGGGCAACACCGTGGGTTGTCCACTGTGGGTTGCAGATTTTGCATGCCCACGGTGGGCAACACACGATGGGCAACCCACGGTGGTCACCACCGTGGACACGGTGGCGGGCAGCCACCGTAGGTATAAGAACACCTTAAATTCATTTTTTTTTGCTC
The DNA here is from genome assembly GCA_029490685.1 of Schizonepeta tenuifolia. NCBI lineage: Eukaryota > Viridiplantae > Streptophyta > Magnoliopsida > Lamiales > Lamiaceae > Schizonepeta > Schizonepeta tenuifolia. The sequence continues at coordinate 65,257,592 of CM055958.1, read as the reverse complement.
CGTTCTTTCTTCGATTTAGTTATTTAATGATTTTATATAGCTTATTTTTCAATATATAACAACTTAACAATAAATCCAAACACTCACATGTAGCCTTCATCTAATTCATTAGTAAATTAGGTAGTTCGTACTGACGCTGAAGTTAAGTATATATAACCATTATCAAGAGAATCCAAACTGTGTACATAGTATATGATACAATTTGTTAATTCAATGCTTACTATTGCAAGTATGTCACATTTCGTGCAAAATGTAACTTATACTATGTACAATATTGAGATTATCTTAATAATGGTTATATATCTTAATTTCAGCATTTGTACAAAGTACCTAATTTACTAATAAATTAGATGAAAGTTACATATGGGTGTTTGGATTTATTGTTAAGTAGTTATAAATTGAAAATAAGTTATTATATAATCATTAAACAACTAAATCGAAGAAGGAACGAAGCCAAAAAATGAATTTAAAGGTGTTCTTGTGCTCACGGTGGCTGCCCACCACCGTGCCCACGGTGGACATAGCCCACGGTGGTCACCACCATGGGTATATTAACTCGTCCAAAAAAATAGTATATTTTATGTGGTGAATATAGTTGCATAATTTTTTTATGAACCCCAAAAGCACGAAAACTTTTTGTTTGAGTTTTACCTGCTTCTTATTTTCAACTATTGTGAGTTTTTCGTGCATGTCCACGGTGGCAACCCACGGTAGTCACCACCGTGGACAAAACCGTTTTGTCCCTTTCTTATTTGTTTTATTTAAAGTACGATATTTTAATCTTTTAAGTGATTTTAATATAAAAGACTTATACTTTTATAAAAGAACGTAAAAAACTTCATAAAGATATTTAAAAAGACTTGACTCATACATAAATCATAATTTAGTTGCGGATAATTTAGGAGTTGGATCGATTATTACAGGTTCGAATGAAACACTCTGAATTTAAATAAAAGGAAATGTTTATATGTTGACCGTGTTCTTAATATTATTTCTCCAATTTTGAAGAAAACTATATCGACCATTAACGGCTTTGGTGTGTGACACAAATTTATGTGTATCCATTTTATTTTAAAATTAATACTAGTACATCTTAAATTAAAAATAATTCTCAATATTGCCACATGATGTTGGTGCAATGGTGATTTCTTCGATATCATCGTCGGCGCAAATTAGAAAACAAGAAACTTCGAATTTTTTCTACACACACAACACACTGATTTTCACACTCTGTTTGTTACACTGAAATCTTTGCAAAATGTCAGCTCTCTCCAATTCTGTCGTGATTTCTGAACACCCTCTTCTCCATCTCTCATCTGGTAATTTTTTCTGCTTTATTTAAATGTTTAATGTTTTTTTTTTTTTTTTTTTTTTTTTTTTTTTTAACTTTTTTCATCTAATATTTTGTTGTTAGTGTTGTTTTTTTCAATGTTTAATGCTTTCCGTATTTTCTGAATAATGGTGAAGAATTATGTACAGATCTTCTGATTTATTTCATCGTTGAACTGTCTATTTATGTGTTTATTTAATTTTTTCTATTGCTCATATTTTGCTGTTTGTGTTTTGTGTAAATCGTTAACGGGTTCCATTTTTTATTTATTTTTTATTTTTATTTTTTCCAAATGCTACCAATTGAACTATATAGTATAATTCATTTATTTTTCTGTGCATTTTTTTGGTGGGATTTTTCTTTTTTTTTTTGCTTTCAAGATAGAGGGGAAGTGCTTGAATAATTTGGGCATTTTAAAGATTTTATGAAGTGCTGACAATAAGCTGGAAAGACCAGTTTTTAATTTTTGATTTTTTCTTAGTTTGATCAGTATATCGAATTTGGGTAGTATGCTTTAGATGATTTTCATATAATGCAGCAAACAATATCAGATTAAAGGGATTTATATTTTCATTTATTTCAGGATATAGAGAAACTTAGCTTGATTTTGTTAAAAAGTTTCTTTGATTTTCTGCTTCTAGTATAGCATCAGCTCTCACGGTTAGAAAATGTAAAATTCAAAGTGTCTAGATTGATCTCGAGTTGCTAATATCCTTACCAATCAAGCCCTCCCATCTGATTCGTTGATGGCTATATATTCTTTAGAGGGTAATAATTTAGTCACGTTTTGCACGTTTTCTTGATTTTTGCTATCAAACTAGCTCTACCATTTAATTGTTTTTTCTGGCTTTATGTGGTGTAGCACCGTGTCTTGTTTGACACCGTATATAAAGATCCATGTTGTAAACTTTTTTTCCGGTTTTTTAGGTTCTTCTCTGAAATCAGCAGATGGTTTAGGTTCCTCCAAGTTGGCCTTCAGTGTAAACGGCTCTAGGAAATCGTGCAGACTGAGCAAAACACTCTTCGTTCAAGCCAGTTATAGGTATTGTCTTCACTTTGAACATTCTGTTCCGTGAGTCTCTCTTTAGTTTAGACGCTAGAAAGTTAGCCTTGTTTTAGTATTCATAGTGTTTTTTTATCATGATAAATGAAAATGTGATGGATAATATAGTCAGATATACTAATACTGGTTGTGATTAACCCATAAAGTCAAGACCCGTATATGAGACTTTGAGTACCTTGCTCAATTCTATTTATCAGGTCTTCGTCTCACAGTAATAAAGAAATGATTTAATATGCTATATAGTGGTACGAAATAGCCTTAGGACTAACTGAAAATAATGTCTACGAATGATGAAAGACTTTATTTTGAATATTTGTTTTAATCCCATTCCAATTGTATCAAGAGAAAATATATCTAAAAGTATCGTTGGTCATTTTGTAATTTTGTACTCGATGCAGTGATGGTGGAAGGTCAACCGGTGGAAGTGGTGCCTTTATTAGTGGATTTGTTCTAGGAGGATTGATTGTCGGAACACTTGGTTGCGTCTACGCACCTCAGGTATGTGCAATATGATCTATGCTGTGATGCATCGATGCATGGTCATGTATTAGAGTTTGTATCATGACTTGTCAATTTTTTTTTTTTTTTTTTTTTTTTTTTTTTTTTTCTTTTTGATTTTTTTTTTGTGTGGTCATTTTGCTGCACGTTGAAGGTAATATGACGTTGTAGCTGACGTCCGGCTGGGCTTTGTTTGCCTCACAGATCAGTAAAGCCTTAACTGGAGCTGACAAAAAGGATTTGATGAAAATGCTGCCCAAATTCCTCTATGATGAAGAAAAAGCTCTTGAGGTATGCAGCTCTTTTAGTTCAAACAATTTATCGAATCCCTGATTATTATAAATGCGTAAAATCTGTAACAACTAATGCTAGTAAAGTTAGTTGATATCTTGTAATCTATATTCAACTCATCAGTATAAGGGAAATCAAGATCATCACCTAAATAAAGTTTTTTCCTCCATTGCACCATAAATGTGAAAGTAATAGCTGATTCTATGCTTAGAGGTAATGAAAAATTAAAATAGACGTTAGCTGGGTCTCGATTGAAAGCATGATACGTGGGGTGAATCCATAGTCCTATAGTAAATTATTTACAAGTTAACATAATTCTAGGAAAATAAGATTGCTGAAGCACCTGCATTCTTTAATGAGGAATCTAAATGATAACTCTATTGAACATCTTTACCAGTTTTGGTGGGATAATGTCTATCAAATTAAACTTGGTATCTTTTCCACATTTATGACTCTCTACGTACCATTCTATCCACAGAAACAACGCAAGAAACTAGCTGAGAAGATCGAACTACTCAACTCTGCTATAGATAATGTGTCCACTCAATTGAGAACAGAAGAACCCCTACTGACGAAGCTTTAAGTGTACCGGACATAGGAGCTGTTGTCTAAGCCATGTCACTCGTCTCGAATTGGACCTCTTACGAGATTGTTGCATAAGGCACCCGTCGTTTTGGGATATGTACTTGTTTGTTCATGCTTCAAAACTTGTTACATTTGAAATATCTATGAATTCTGTCATCGCTGATATTCCTAGATTGGAGATATGTAAATAATAATTTGCAATTGTTGGAACATATATTTCTTCCTTTTCTTCGTATGTTTTTATCATTTTTGGTTGTATCGTCTGTGTGCAACGGGTGGTCGATTTTCGAGAAATTGGCATTTGACTAAGTACAATCTGCAGATTTCTGAATTGTGAACTGTCTTCTGATTTTTTTTGTTGTTCTTGTTTGTGGGCATCTTAGGCTGTCCTCTTATTGTAAGAAAAGGATATTATTCCAATGATTATTCATCATCCAGAGGGAAATCATTGACCCCATAAAATAAATTAATATTTTCTTAATGGCTTAAGCTTCATTACAGGCTAAGAAATGTATAAAAATGCCAAATTTATTTAGGAATGAGTTATGTGACAAGAAGTACATCTCATGATATTCAAGTTGCATGAAAAGGGTAGAAGATATTTTAAATGAAAAAATAATATATAGATTTAAAATGGAGTGGTGCAAAATCTGATGGTGGAAAATCAAGCTTGATCCTATCTGATTTCAATCTTCACACATCATCTTCACCACTCACTACAAATCATTCATAGCCATATTTTCTTGAATTGAATCCAAACAAAAAAGCACCATTTTTCTTAAAGATAATTTTTTTTGATAACATAAATCTATATATATGTATATTATCTTGAATTTTTGTTTCCTATAGTTTGAGCTGCAGCCATGGCTTCCCATGCAGCATTGGCATCTTCAAGAATCCCAACAAGCACTAGACTTCCCTCCAAAACTACTCATTCTTTCTCTGCTCAATGCTTCTCAAGGTTAATTTCCTTACTTTTCTTGCATCTCATCATCTGATATTTCTTTATTTACTGCAAAAGCCTCGAAAATGAGTTTTCGATTTTCAATGGTTTCATGTGGACGTTTCTAGAAGCTGGAGGTAGCAGAGTTCTCCGGTCTTAGGTCGAGTGGATGTGTGACTTTTGCCAAGAATGGTAGGAGGCTTCTTTCTTCGGTACGGTGGCTGCACAGCTCACTCCAAAGGTACAGATTTCTTCATGCTGCAAACCTATTTTTTGACTGAATAATCTGAACTTTTTTGATAAAATTAAGATTTGTTTTAAATTTGTTCTCATTAGGATGAACAAGAAAATTTTGAGATGTTATGATTCTGTGTCTGTCGACTCTGTCCTAGATTCGTCGTCTTGCTTTGAATGCAGTCTTTTTCATGTACTTTAACTCGAACTTTAATTAAAAAAAAGTGACAAAATTATTGTGCAAGATTAGATTGCAGGATCCACACCCGTTAAGGGAGAGACCGTTGCCAAATTGAAAGTCGCGATCAATGGATTTGGGCGCATTGGGAGGAACTTCCTCCGCTGCTGGCACGGACGTAAGGACTCACCAATCGAGGTGGTGGTTGTGAACGACAGTGGCGGTGTCAAGAATGTAAGTTTTTTTCACACTCATAATAATTTTCTTAATATTCAACTATGGCAATTTCAATTGATTTGCATTTCACCATTAGGCCTACACTTGTTGAAATACGACTCCATGCTTGGTACCTTCAAAGCAGAAGTTAAGATAGTCGACAACGAGACCATCAGCGTTGACGGAAGCTCATCAAGGTTGTCGCCAACCGGGACCACTCAAGCTTCCTTGGGCTGAACTCGGCATTGACATTGTCATCGAGGTATTTTCTCCTTAATCATGCTACTCCATCTTCACATTTCCTATCAAAATCTAAACTTTATGAATTAAAATCGTTCCAAAATGCAGGGGACCGGTGTTTTCGTGGATGGTCCCGGAGCTGGGAAGCACATCCAAGCCGGAGCCAAGAAGGTAATCATCACTGCTCCAGCAAAAGGCGCTGATATCCCAACCTACGTCGTCGGTGTGAACGAACAAGACTACGGTCATGAAGTTGCTAACATCATAAGGTCAGTTTATTCGAGCTACTTCTCTATGGATATTTTTGTAAGAATCGTATGAATGATCTCGTGTATATAAACATGAATAGGGTTTGAGATGTTCGTTTCGATTATTACAGCAATGCTTCTTGCACCACCAACTGTTTGGCTCCTTTTGCAAAGGTCTTGGATGAAGAATTTGGTAATTTCAGACATTAATTTGAAACACAAATCTAGTAAAATTGTCCTATTTTTGTTAATTCAATATATGTATATATATATATATATATATATATATATATGTATATATATTTTAATTTGCAGGCATTGTTAAGGGAACTATGACAACAACACATTCTTACACTGGTGATCAGGTATGTGTTTTCTTGATTTTCTGTATCTTGTGTACGTTGTGTTGCCCTTAAAAAAATCGAGTTCAAGTTCCGTCGTGTACGAATTCTCGAGTTCTTAAAATTCTGTTGTGTATGAATTCTCTAGAGGCTTCTAGATGCTTCGCACCGCGATCTGAGGAGAGCAAGAGCTGCAGCGTTGAACATTGTGCCAACGAGCACCGGTGCAGCCAAGGCCGTGTCCCTAGTTCTGCCTCAGCTGAAGGGCAAGCTTAACGGCATTGCCCTCCGTGTGCCGACGCCCAATGTCTCAGTTGTGGACCTCGTTGTCAACGTCGAGAAGAAGGGGATCTCGGCGGAAGATGTGAATGCTGCATTTAGAAAGGCGGCTGATGGACCTATGGCAGGCATATTGGCCGTGTGCGACGTCCCTCTCGTCTCTGTTGATTTCCGGTGCAGCGACGTCTCCACCAGCATCGATTCCTCGTTGACAATGGTGAGGGAGACGACATGGTGAAGGTGGTCGCGTGGTACGACAACGAGTGGGGATACAGGTATGAATCCTTACGCATTGTCTAGCAACGGACTTCTAGCTCCGTCTCGAGGCAATTCAGGCTGCCGTCTCCGGCCCCTAAAAATTAGGGTTGTTGAGTGTTTTTTTGCAAGTACTTCTATCTCGTCTCATGATCCTATCAATTGAGGCCGTGCACGCGTTTATGATCGTTTTTATTAACCCGAACTTTTTGCAGCCAACGAGTGGTCGATTTGGCTCATTTGGTGGCGGCAAAATGGCCCGGAGCTTCGGCGAAAGGGAGTGGAGATCCATTGGAGGACTATTGCAAGGACAACCCTGCAGAGGAGGAATGCAAGGTCTATGAATGAAGCTATTAGTTTCTTCGATGACAATTTCTCGTCAGTCGGTTCGATTTTTCGGTTATATTTCATTGTAGGAGGAATAAGTTATCATTGCCCCTAGAAATTCTATAAACATGCTAGAATGGAAAGGGAGAGATATAAATATTGCTCAATAAAATACGTTGTAGCTATTGAATTTTAAATTCAACTTTCTCTTGAGAATGTAACGCTTGTTTTTGTTTATTGTATATTATAAATTAGTTAATTACCATGGTATAGGCGTAGTCAATCAAGATATATACGGTTTAAAATATACGACAAAAAAAAATGGTTATGTCTTGAAGGGGACACTCAAGTGGTGCGGCTTCAGTCTGTACGCACTAAGGTCTCGGGTTCGAACCTCACCGCCCCATTTCCCCATGTTAAAAAAACTGGCTAAATTGCAAAAAAACCCCACTTTTTATCAAATTTTCGTTTAAATATCCACCTTTTAATTTTTGCAAAAAAAATCCTCACTTTTCATTCTTTCTCAATGGCATTCGTCCGATCGTTTCCTAATTTTGTTGCCGATGTGGAAGGCGGTAAATCTTACATGGCAAATCGGCGGCAAGAATGAAACAGCGTAGTTTAAGTAAGGCCAAAATGTCGTCATTTTGCTGCAAACAAACACTTATATTTAGTGTCTAGACATCGTTCATTGTCTCCGAATTATCCACAGGGTTCGTTTTGCTGCAAACAAATCGAAGTTCACTTTTTGGGGTTTTCTCCTCTTTCCCTCTTCAGTCCTTTGTATATTTCACATTTCAATCGTTCATGGCTTTTTCATCTTCGCACACGGTCTCAATGAATAAATCGAATTCCAAACCTCAGAGGCTTTGCAAATGTAAAAATCGTGCGGTAATAAAGACCTTGAACCCTGTAGATAACCCGGAGATAATGACAACGTCTGGACTCTAAATATAAACGTTTGTTTGCAGCAAAACAACGACATTTTGGCCTTACTTAAACTATGTTGTCTCATTCTTACCGTTGATTTGTCATGTAAGAATTATCGCCTTCCACATCATTAGCAACAAAATTTGAAAAAAACGACCGGAGGGATGCAATTGAAAAAGAATAAAAGGTGAGGAATTTTTTTACAAAAATTAAAAGGTGAGGATTTAAACGAGAATTTAATAAAAGATGAAGTATTTTTTTTGCAATTTAGCTAAAAAAATTGTTATTTTATTCAATAATGTCACTTTTTAATTTTTTTAGTGAATAGTTACATGTTATATTAGTACATTTTTCAATAATGTCAAAGGTCCATACCTAGGCTTCTCGGAAAAGTCATGTGGCATGTTAGATCTCATGTAATAAAATATTCCATGTTAATTTTTACTCACTCCGTCTACGAAATGGTTGCTACTTTTGTTACTTAAGTTTGTTCACGAAATGGTTGTCACTTTTGCTACTCCACTCATATTTATTGTGAAATCCTTACTCCACTCACAACAATACTCATTATAATTCACTGCTACCTACCATTTTCTTAAAACCCGTGTCGTCCATAATATGACAACCATTTTATGGACGGATGAAATATATTATTACATGCCTATGCGACATGGATTTTTCGATGCCAAGAATTTAGGCCTTGTGAAAGTTTTAAAAATATATAGAACTTTGTGTTCCAATTTAGCTAAAACTTAAACAACTGGGAAAAAAATTATCTTTGTTGTAAATATATGAGTGACATCTAAGCAATAGTTGCTTGGTGGCCAAGTAGTTAATTACTTGATGGCCAAGTAATTAGTTGCTTGATGGCCAAGATACGAGTTGCTTGTCGTGCAAGTAACTATCCCTAAACTTGCTCCATGTACTACTATAAATAGAGTCTTAGTCCTCAAATGGAACACACAATTCTCACAATCTTCTCTCTACTCTCTTCTCTTATCTCTCTAGTCTATCTAGTCTATAACACGTTATCAGCACGAAGCTCTACCTCTCTTGATCCTCTCCTTCACCGATAGAAGTTCTTCAAATTCTAGAAGTCCGAAACTTTACTTCTCTTCACGATCGTTGAAGTACGACTCTCTAGCCACGAGTATCCAACCACATAAACTAAATTGAAGGTATGTTATAGGAAAGAATCGTGTCTTTCCAACGAGGTACAAATTTATTTTTAGTTTGAAAATCTCAATTGCTTTTCATTTATATATGCTTTGTTTTTAATCTTGAATCGTGATTCCATGAGGAAACACGAATAATCTTGAAAATTTATTGATGCTATTTGAGTAGCACAAGTAATATTCCTAAAGAATATTACACTCAATCTTATTGATGCTATGGAAATAGCACAAGTGTAATATTCCTATATTCCTGAAGAATATTACACTCAATCTTATTGATGCTATGGAAATAGCACAAGTAATATTCCTGAAGAATATTACACTCAAATAGCCCAAGTAATATTCCTGAAGAATATTACAAGCCCCGAAGAGCAAATATTTGGATAATGTATTTATCCTTAATTCTTTTGTGTAGAGTTGCACGGATGACAAATATAGCCAAACTTGAGTTCATTGCTCTGATATCTCGGGCAAAAATTATATGTCATGGGCACTTGATGTTGATGTTCACCTAATCTCAAAGGGTCTAAGGGAGACAATAAAAGAAGGAAATAACGCATCCGAACAGGATAGCGCCAAGGCATTAATTTTCCTTCGTCATCATCTTCATGATGGCATAAAGATTGAGTATCTGACTGTCAAAGATCCAAAAGAATTGTGGACAAACCTGAAAGAAAGGTTTGATCATCAAAGGACGGTTGTCCTTCCTAAAGCTCGTTACGAGTGGATGCATCTTAGACAGCAAGTATTTAAGTCTATGAGTACTTATAATTCTGAATTATTCAGAATTGTTTCAAAGTTTAAACTATCTGGAGAAAATATCACTGATGCTGATATGCTTGAGAAAATATTCTCCATTTTTCACGTCTCTAATGTGTTGTTACAATAATAATATAGAGAGCGAGGTTTCAAAAAGTACTCTGAATTAATATCTTGCTTGTTGGTTGCCGAGCAAAATAATGAATTGCTCATGAAAAATCACGAACTCCGCCCCACTAGTTCTATTACATTGCCTGAAGCCAATGCAACTTTCTACAATGAAAATGGTCGTGGGAACCAACGTGGAAGAGGGCGTAGGAGAGGATGTGGATATGGTCGTGCCCGTGGACGCGGTTAACCAAATGATGCAACCTCTAGCAACAAAAGGCAGAAAACATCCTACGAGTATAATTCATCTAAAAAGAAATGAGCATGTCATAGATGTGGCATGACCGGACATTGAGCACGTACCTATCGTACGGCAAAACACCTTGTGCTATATCAAGATTTAATCGAAGGAAAAAAAAAATGAAACCAATGTCATTGACTTTGACAGTTGTGATACTACTCACTTAGATGTCTTCGACTTCTTTGATGATCCAAAAATAGATAATATGGATATGTGTGTTGGTGGTGGTGTGTTAGAAGACAATAATATGAACATTGTTTAATCATTTATCATGAATTTCAAGTTAATAAAAATATTTTGCTTATTTCAGTCATTAGTTTTCGTTAAAATCAATTGCTCATTTCTTTTTCAAAATAATTGATCTTCTTTTTAAAAAAAATTAGAAATTCAAATGGAATCTTATGATATTTGTCTTGCTGATAATGCTACCACGCACCATTCTTCAAAAGAAGAAGTATTTTATTAAGTTAACATTAACTGAGGATAATGTTAACACGATATCATATGCATCAAATATCATTGAAGGCTTCGGAAGAGCTTGTATCATTTTGCCAAATGATACTAAATTAGATATTAAAAATGTCTTATATTCTAGTAAGTCTGAAAAGAACTTATTGAGTTTCAAAGATATTCGTGGTAATTAATGGATACCACATTGAGACTATAGCAGAAGGTGGCAATGAATATCTTTGCATAAATTCTTTTGTGTCTGGCTATAAGCAGACAAAAGAAAAATTGTCAACACTACCTTCCGAAATGTATTATACATTCATAAAGGCAATTAAGACAAACCATGTCATGAACCTGAAGTTCATTGACACAAAAAGTTTTATGTTTGGGCATGATAGATTAATTTGGGCATCCTGGAGCTACTATGATGCGTCGGATAATTAATAATTCACATGGACAATATGAAGAATCAAAGGATTTTTATGACAAATGAATTCTCATGTGATGCTTGTGCGCAAGGCAAGTTAGTCATTAGATTTTCATATACGAAGGTTAATGTGGAATCTTCATCTTTCTTGGAAAGAATTCAAAGAGATATTCGTGGACCTATACATCCACCATGTGGACCATTTCGATACTTTATGGTATTGATTGATGCTTCTTTTAGATGGTCACATGTATGCTTGCTTTCTACAAGAAATGCAGCATTTGCTAGACTACTTGCCCAAAATTATAAAGTTAAGAGCTCAATTACCAGACAATTTTATTAAGAGAATTCGTTTTGATAATGCTAGGGAGTTCAGGTCTCAAACATTTGAAAATTATTGTATGGCTATTGAAATTGAGATTGAACATTCAGTAGCTCATGTTCATACTCAAAATGGCTTGGCAGAGTCATTTATTAAACGACTTCAACTGATTGCTACACCATTACTTATGAAGTCGAAACTCCCAACTACTGCTTGGGGTCATGCCATATTACATGCCACAACATTAGTTTGAATAAGACCATCGGCTAATCATGAATATTTCCCGATGCAAATTATTCTTGGTCGAGAACCTGATGTTTCTCTCTTATGAACTTTTGGTTGCGGGGTTTATGTCCCAATTGCACCCCCACAAAGAACAAAAATGGATCCCCAACGAAGGCTTGGGATATATGTTGGTTTTGATTCACCCTCGATTATAAGGTATATTGAACCTTTGACGGGTGATTTATTTACTGCACGGTTTGCAGATTGTCATTTTGATGAAATGACATTTCCAACATTAGGGGGAACAAATCTACATCCAGAAAAGCACAGGGAAATATCTTGGAATGAGAAAATTTTGTCACATTTTGATTCCAGAACTAATCAATGTGAACAAGAAGTTGAAAAGATCATTCATTTGCAAAGGGTTGCAAATCAAATTCTTGATGCTTTTGTATATACAAGAAAAGTGACGTAATCTTACATACATGCTGCAAATACTCAAGCTAAACTTGATGTCCCTGAAGGACAAATAGTTTTGGTAGTAAATTCATCAAAAACGTGGTCGACCACTTGGTTCCAAAGATTTTGTGCTCAGAAAAAAAAGGGGCAAGATGGAAACCAAGCAATGGCGAAAATGGTTGATCAATCAAATCAAAGGAATGTAATTCCAGAAGAATTACAAGTAACTAATCAATCACATGAAAGGATGTAATTCCTGAAGAATTACAAGTATATGAAAATTATGAGATCTCAATAAATTATTTATCCTCTAATTAAATATTGGAGAGAGGAAATATCGTCGTGGATGATATATTCGCTTTTCATATAGCTTATCAAATTTTTAATGAGGTTTTGGATCCTGACCCATAATTTGTTACTGAATGTAAACAGAGAAATGATTGACCAATGTGGAAAGGAGCTACAGAAAGGGAATTGAATTTTTGTGATAACCAGAAAGTATTTTAATATATAGTCCTAACTCCAGCATCTGAAATCCCTGTTGGATACAGATGGGTCTTAATTTGTTAGAAAGAGAAACCAGAAAAATGAAGTTACGATATACAGGGCAAGACTCATAGCACAAGGTTTCTCTCAAAGACCAGGAATTGATTATGAGGAAACATATTGTCTAGTAATGGATGCGATTACTTTCAGATTTTTGATTAGTCTGGTTGTGTCACAACGACTTAATATGCGCCTTATGGATGTAATAACTGCATATCTATATGGGTCATTAGATAATGACATATACATGAAAATCCCTGAAGAATTTAAAATGCATGATGCATTAAAGTCAAAACCCAAAAACATGTTTTCGATTAAACTACAAAAAACGTTATATGGGTTAAGTCTGGGCGTATGTGGTATAAAAGACTGAGCGAGTATCTTTTGAAAGAAGGATACAAGAATAATGATATATGCTCTTGCATTTTCATAAAGAAAACTGAAAACGGATTTGCAATCATAGCAATTTATGTTGATGATCTGAATTTAACTGGGACTCCTGAATAACTCAATAAAACTGCTGAATATTTAAAGAAAGAACTTGATATGAAAGATTTGGGAAAGACAAAATTTTGTCTTGGATTGTAAATTGAACGTGTCCAAAGAGGAACGTTTATTCATCATTCCACACACACAGAAAAAATGTTAAAGCGCTTTTATATGGATAATGCTCATCCATTAGCATCACCAATGATCGTTAGATCTTTTGATATAAAGAAAGATCCATTTCTACCTATTGAAGATGGTGAAATGATACTTGGTCCTGAAGTACCGTATTTAAGCGCGATTGAAACATTAACTTATTTAGTTAATAACACTAGACCAGATATAGCTTTTTCTGTAAATCTTCTCGCAAGGTATAGCTCTGCGCCCACTTTGAGACATTGGAATGATTTTAAGCACATTCTACGGTATCTAAAGGGTACCATTGATCTTGAATTATTTTATTCGGAAAATTCCGATCAATCTATTGTAGGGTATTCAGATGCAGGTTATCTATCTGGTCCACATCAAGCTAAGTTTCAAACTGGCTACGTTTTCACAAGGGGTGGAACTGCTATATTATGAAAGTCTGTGAAACAAACCTTGACTGGAACATCCTCAAATCATTCTGAGATTATTGCAATTCACGAAGCAAGTCGAGAGTGTGTATGGTTGAGAAATATGACAAGTCATATCCAAGAGTCGTGCGGGTTAGCTTCATCAAAGGCCTACCTAACTATTTTGTATGAAGATAATGCTGCTTGCATCGCACAGCTCAAGGAAGGTTACATCAAAGGTGATAGGATGAAGTACATTTCTCCCAAGTTTTTATACACATACGTTCAACAAATCCGCTCAAGTGATAATTTGGCAGATTTATTCACAAAGGCATTACCAACATCAACATTCAGAAAATTGATACACAAGATCGGTATGCGTCGATTCAAAGATCTACAGTGATCTCAAGATCAGGGGGAGCAGTTGTACTCTTTTTCCTTCGACTAGATTTTGTCCCACTGGATTTTACTAGCAAGGTTTTAATGAGGCAATCTGTTTAGAGATCTGTCACTCAAGGGAGAGTGTTGTAAATATATGAGTGACACCCAAGCAATAGTTGCTTGGTGGCCAACTAGTTAGTTGCTTGATGGCCAAAATACGAGTTGCTTGTCGTGCAAGTAACTATCCCTAAACTTGCTCCATGTATTACTATAAATAGAGGCTTAGTCCTCAAATAGAACACATAATCTCACAATCTTCTTTCTACTCTTTTCTCTTATCTCTCTAATCTATCTAGTCTATAATAATTTTGACAAAATATAGAGATTTCTAAAAATAAAAGGCTTATGCAAAACAAGATAACTTTTTTCTGGACCCTCATATTTGGGCATATATTGGTAAAATTTTCATGAAAAAATGGGCTGGCCCGTTAGAAGATGGGCCCTTTAAATCGATTATAGTTATATGGAGGGGCCGGATTAATTAATTCAAATTCTCAGCTCTAATTTAATTTGAGAATCCTTAATCCGGAAAAGGAAAAAAAAAAGAAAAAAAAAAAGAAAATTGGAGTAGAGTAACTTCATATGTATGAAAAATCTATATGTATACGTTATAAGTTATAAAATTTGTAATAATCTCGAAACTAAGATTTCACAAAATCTCAACCATACTCATTTATGATTGTGACACTCCACCCACAAATAAATCAAACAGATTAGCAATCATAGATCAGAAAACAAACCTTTCATTTGTATTATATAATAGTTTCTTTCACCGATTATGATTTATTGTAATCTGAAAAGAAAAGAAAAGGAGAAAAAATAAATAATTCGCAACTCTTCAGTCGAGCGTGGTGAGAGCGTGAAGGGCCGGAACAAAAAATTATTCTTGAAGGGAGCATACTGCATACTTGTCACATTTGAATTATTTATATTTCTTAAGGCCATCTCCAGTCCATCTTAAAAATAGAGAAAAACGTTAAAATTTGTTGAGCTCCAGTCCAACACTATAATCAATGTCATATTTGTGAACGGAATAATATTGTTGCAAATGTAGCGCATTACTGTTCTTTGCTGTATTATTTCTCTTTTTTTATAGTTTTTTTTTTTTTTTTTCTTTGTCCCCAAATGTTGTATTTTAGTTATGTTTCTAGAATAATCACCAACAATACATTACAAAGTATTACTTAAAAAACATGATGTAATATATGATGTATTTTTTTTAAATAAAATTCAACTCAATACTCTCATCCAAAACCATTAATATTCTTTTTGTTGTGTATAAGATAAAGCAAACTACTGGAAATGAATTATCTTTCTGTTGTATATTTATGTAAAAGTTGCTGTATTTTGTGTGGACTGTTGGAGATGCCCTAAGGCTATCTGTAACCCTTGGAGATATCTCCAACACCCACTTTTCCACTAGAGACCCCTTAAGACACCTACCCCTGCGTCTCAAAGGGTCTTCATCACCATATTAAAACAATTTCCTCATTTTCATTTATTAAATTAATTCATGTATTTGTAAATAAATTAAAATACACTAATTAATAAATAATATAAATTTTCCATTAATATTTGAAAATTGGAATTACATGCCGCACACAATAAAAAAACACTACTTAATTAAAAATAAAAAATTACATAAAACTAAAAATTACGGAAAAAAACTCTACGCCATCCCCGAACGTTGTTTCACCTCCTCCACCATCATCATGTGAACATGGAGCTGCTCCGGCGTCATGAATCTCATATCCCTGGAGACAACTTCCAGTAGGTGGCATATTGTTTGGCCCGAGCAGCTTCGCTCCTCACCTGAGCATTTTTCAGCTTTGCTTGAGCTGATTCCGCAACGCCACCGCGATCTTATGCTTGGCCTCGGCAAACCGGTCGAGTCAGGAGGCATATCGATCCATGATGAATTCGAACTGAGACGTCTGTCGGCTTCTTTCGTTTTCCCCTTGCCGCATTGACCTTCGGTCGGGGAGGCGCGCTTTCTCCTTCGGTGGACTGGGCTTCCTCCGCTGACGGTTGGGACGGAAAGATGTGTAGTTGTCCTCTGCAGTAGTCTCGTCCTCTCTATGGAGGGTACGTCTGGGAAAGCGGTGAGGAGGAATCTGGGATAGTCTTTCAGAATCTCCCAAGGTGTGAAATGGAAAGAAGGGCTTTGGGTTGATGCCTTGTAGACGGCTTGGGCATCGGAGAGCATCATCCCGTCATCGGCGCCGCTTTGCCGGCGAGCTTGGGCTTTCTTGTTAGCTACGGCTAACAAGAAAGCCCAAGCTCGCCGGCAAAGCGGCGCCGATGACGGGATGATGCTCTCCGATGCCCAAGCCGTCTACAAGGCATCAACCCAAAGCCCTTCTTTCCATTTCACACCTTGGGAGATTCTGAAAGACTATCCCAGATTCCTCCTCACCGCTTTCCCAGACGTACCCTCCATAGAGAGGACGAAGACTACTGCAGAGGACAACTACACATCTTCTCCGTCCCAACCGTCAGCGGAGG